>BTSX01000001.1:14981734-15017875 GCA_036245825.1 Pristionchus entomophagus | reverse complement strand
GTAAAAAAAATTTCATCATTATTTCATCATCAGAAAAAATTCATCATTATTTCATCATCGAGAAAAATTTCGTCATTATTTTGTCATTCAGAAAATTTCATCATTATTTCGTCATTCAGAAAATTTCATCATTAATTCGTCATTCAGAAAATTTCATCATTAATTCGTCATTCGGAAATTTCGTCATTATTTCATCATCATTTCGTCATTGCGAAACAAAGTTTGCGGGGTGACTATATTTTGACTGTAGTTTATTTTGATCTTTGATCTTTTACGGGATGTCCATGCCAAATTAGCGATTTTTTGTAGTTTCATCTTTGATCTTTTACGGGATGTCCATGCCAAATTAGCGATTTTTTGTAGTTTCATCTTTGATCTTTGACGGGACGTCCATGCCAAATTATCGATTTTTTGTAGTTTGATATTTGATCTTTGACGGGACGTCCATGCCAAATTATCGATTTTTTGTAGTTTGATCTTTGATCTTTGACGGGACGTCCATGCCAAATTATCGATTTTTTGTAGTTTGATCTTTGATCTTTGACGGGACGTCCATGCCAAATTATTGATTTGTGATCAATAATTTGAAAAAATTATAAATTATTGATGCCTGGACGTCCATGAGACGGATCCATGAGACACACACACACAGACGTTTGCGCTTTATTATATAGTGTGGATATCAGTCTTTTTTGACCGCCATTTCAGCTGTCTTATTTCACACGATCAAATGTATTTCGGCAATTAAGATATTTGCTATTTCTAAATTACAGTAGATGTTGCACCTCTTTGACGGCTCTCTCCACATCGTCTTGTGCATTCACTCCCGTCCTCAACCAACAAGTGACCACCCCCAATCGATTGCCCATCATCATGTCAGTGTCCAGTCTGCAATCGGAATCGTGTACATGGACGGAGAATAGTTAATTTATCCTAGGGAAAAAGTTGCCGATCAAATGAGTGCGACTAGACAGCATGCAGAATGAAGAGAACAAATAAGATGACTGACATCAGCAAGGTCTACCGTACCTGTCTCCAAACAGGACAGTCTTCTCTGGATGGACATCGATTATCCCCCTCAGATATCTCTCCATCTCCTCTCCTGGTTTGCCCATGACGACTGGAACTCGAGGGAGGGAACACACACGAATAGAAGCAGTGAGACAACCCGTGCCTGAGAGAGAAATCATCTCACTGCCCCCATTAAAAACAATCTCTCATCAGTCTGGCGCTATGTCGGATGATTTCTATTTCCCAATGCCGTCTCTCCCTCCTCCCCATCTCTCGCTCCTAAAGTTCTCATCCGACGTAGCGCCGTCAGTCTGACCCGTGAAAAGGTGTATCAAATGGACAGACACAACCGAAAGCGTCGTATAGTGTAGAACGGAGAGACCAGAACTCAAATTTCTAGCACTAATAGAGCCGCGAATGAAACAAACCAGGGACGACGATGTTTTTTGGACCGGGAAAGGAGGAATCCTCGTTGGTGATGATGAAACCACAGAGAGGATCACGAAGGTAGTTGGCAGCCTGCCAAGGGAAGGAGATGACCATAGATAGATATCTAGGAGGTCGTTCTGTTTTGCTGCTGTTACATTTCTCTCGTCTCGAAAAAGTCCACTATTCCTGCAACATTCATTTTAATCTATGCCAATGGAAGGCTTGTATTTCAGTGTTCGATCGTACCTTCATGATCTTTGTGTAGCTGAAATGGACGTCGAATCCAACGACAACAGCAGATACTTCCCTCAAGTGGATATCAACTGGGTAGGAGGGAGAAGAGATGGAAGGATGAACGGGGTCGGGCTGAAATCGGGGATACTATCACTATTTAGAGATCATTTCGTATGTTCGAAGTTCGGGAAGTCCTCTTCTAGTTGGTCAGGAACGATCCGCGAATAGATTCACTACTGTTGATGGAATGGTACACTCACAATTCACACACTATTTCTCTTACCAGTGAGGGAATACGCAAAATGGATAGAGGTGCATTCAATCCCGCAACAGGAGCATTCACCCCTTCGTTAATTCTTCCTACCTCCAAAATAACTCACTCCATCTCCGAAAGTTTCCACTTTCAATTCCTTGCGTAGAGTCTGGACTACTCCAGAAGAGGCGATGGTGTAGACACTCTTGCTCATCAGATCGGGATTCCGACGGAAGTAATCAACCATGACCACGTTTGGAGAAATTATGTTCTCCTGAGGGGGGGGGGGATTACTGCAGATCGATTACAATCACACTATTCAACATATAACTCATCAGCTTCACTTATTTCTTCTAACTTCATCCCATTCTCTAATCGACGAACAAACCTCGTTGATCTTGGCGAATCCGAGTGTTGTCACTTTCCTCGTGTATTCACTGGTCGTCTTGGTCGAGTTGTTCGTCACGATATACACTCGTTTGCCCTGATTATCAAGATGATAGAAGGGCTATCGGAAAATTCCGAACACAAGTTTGGTTCAATCAAAATATTATTCAGTGACACCTAACTGAGAAAGCAAAGTTACTTTCAAAGTTACTAAAAGCAAAGTTACTTTGCTCTCGTTATGATCGTATCCTAATAAGATCATCCTATTGAACTCACTCTCTCCATCAGTTCATTGATGAATCGAATTGCGCCTGGCACGGGATCGTTCGACCGCCAGAGAACACCTTAACAATCCAGTTATTTTCCCCTCGTCAGATTCGTGTTCCATCTCAGTTAGATCATGGAGAAAACAGGTCCATAAATCTCATTCTACATGTGAAACCATCTAGAACTTCCAGATACTATATGAAACGAGTATGACAATGATATTCCATCACTGACCATCAGCATCGAATAGATAGGTCTCGTACTTTAATGGATCATCCAGCTCTGGCACGGGCAATGCCCTAGCCATTCCGTCTCTGCAATGGGAAAGAGGAATAGAGTTTCAGTGCCTCCTCAAATCTACGTGATCTTTGATCTTTCTGGCCGAATACAAAGTGAAGAGCCGGTACGATCTCCCTAATGGAAAGAACGAATTAGCCGTGAAAGAACATCATCCTCTGGTATCGAAGATTTCGATATCTCATCTGGCTATTCGCCTACATCATAATCTAATTAATGTACGTTACGTATCTATCAATAGAGCTTCTATCGAAATGATACCGTAGGTCAATAGAAAATAGTCTGCCATTGAACTCGTAACGAAATCAGTGTCATTATCAACCACCGTACAGCATCTCGATCGAAATTCTCATAATTAATTATCTCAAGATATGAATACGGGTTTACAACCGTTCATGATGTGTTCAACTTCACATATTACAGATTAATCTCTTTTATCTCAAAACAGATAGCGAACAAACAAGGATAACGCAAGAAACAACATCTACTTGTAGAGCAACAGATTGTTTACAGAAATCAACAGATAACATTGCCTCTGGCAATACACAGGAACTGGCTGGGATTGACTCCCTCCACTCCTTCTCTAGTCGGTCACTCAGCGAAACTGTAAGAAAAAAATAATTTTTAGAATTAATATTTCAACTGGGAGTGTAAAATTTAAGAACTGTCATTTTAGAACTGGTCGTTTTAGAACTGTGAAATTTACCTTAATCTTAACCTAATGCACTTAATGACCGACCAAAAGTTCTCAATGTAATTCCTTAAGCCTTAGGGTCAAATTAGAGTAGTTTAGGACCACTCTTAAGTCTTGGCGTAAAGGTTAAGGCAACATTTTCCAGTTCTAAAATGACCAGTTCTAAAACGACAGTTCTAAAATGACACACCCTCATTTCAACTCTATTTATTCGTCTAAATCATCCATATTTGTGCAAAACATAATAAGTTTCATCGTATTGTTCCAATTTCCTCTTCCCTCTCGTCCTCCTTCTCCCATCCATTCTTCCCTCATTCCCTTCTCCAGATCGGTCATCAATGTTCACTCCTCTCCCTTCTTCTCCTCTCACATCCTCTACCATCTCTCGTTCCTCCCTTTCTTCCCCCACTGCAGAGTACACCAGTCAGCCATCTACGCCCACAGAGCACGGTCAGTCATCTTATTGATCTGCCTAATAATCTACAGTAACCTATCTGCCCAAAAGATACAGTATCCTCTTTTGGTTACCAAAGCATTCCACATTGACCTGTTGCGCATCCCTTCAAAACCTACAATACTCTCCTAGCCTTCTTCAAATATTCTCAATGCGATCAGTGCAATCTACAGTATCCTCATTCATCAATATTTTTTCTTCCTACAGTAACCCCTCCTCTTCAGATGTCTCCGCTCTGACTCCCTCGTTCGCGCAGTCTCTCGCCCTCACGACTAGCGACGAGTGCTCCATCTACTCGGTACGACTACCGTAACCCACGAACGATCGCCAATTGGCCGTATTTCCAGAATTCCTCCGCGCCTCCGCCCACGCCCGTCCACACGCTGCGGTCAATATTTCACCGGAATTTCCAGAATACGATTTTCGGAGCTTTACTGTGGAAGAGGGGTGCCGTTTCACTTATTCACAAGGCAAAATGGAGACAGCTAAAACCCGAAACGAGATCCCTTTCATAGACAACCACAGTTACACGTGAAACGGTCGAATGGGGGGTGGGGGGGGACTGATTCTCCGGAAACGAAGAAATCTGGTCGTTTTCAGTCGAGCCATTCTCTCGCTTGATCGCATCAAAAACGTCACATTGTATCTCTGTTTTGACCTCCTTTTCTCGCGGCCCTCCCTTCCTCCTCCCTTCCTTTTCCCTCCCTCCCCCTCCCTCCTTGTCTCTTTCTTTCTTTCTTTTGCTTCCGTTGCAGCTGCGGGGGTTGCAACGTGAAAATGGGCGCACCATGATGGAAAACAGGCTCATGAAGGGCTTTAGCGATCACACGGAAACCCCTTGCTAACAACAACAATCAACAGAAATCATTGCGCTCGTTTCTAAAGATAGATACAGACTAATATACGGTAGCAGCAGAAGATCACGGCTGAACCAATCATTCCTACCAATCTGCAGCCCTTGCAGCCGTGCAGCCGATCAACTCGAGGGTCGCAGTGACCAAATCGTGTCGGAGACTATCCGACTGTTGCGACAGGCCGAGATGGGCTACAGTATGGCGGAGCATCTGCGCGAGATGGCGGGTACGGTATAGCCCTTCTCTCAATCGACTCATGACTCTATTTGAGAGGAGGCCTCCAGTCAGCTGTCTGACAGCCCCGACCGTGATGTGCCTCTTTCATCAATCGTGCCACTGAGAAGAAAGACTGAGTAGAGCCAGCAATTACCACACATTCAACTGTCACATAAATCTCGTGTTGAATCCAGTGTGTTATCGTTCGCTTTCTTTCCCAGAGAAATTATATCCCATTCAATTCAGGTGTCGTTTTCTGGGCTTTCCTGCAAATTGCTCTTATGCGATGTTAAAAAACGGCGAAAAGATCCGATCTTCGATGTTGGTCCTGTTAAAAAATGCAAAGATCCGATCTTTGATTTGAATTCCCGCATTTTTCTATCTCAGCTCCCAGTGGAGCTAGAGACTAGAAATTTTAACAGCAGCTTGAAAATGTCAATAGAAGCCCAGAAACCAAATTTCAAGTCTCTAGCTATCCTAGAAGTCGAGTTATTCGTAAAACACGAAAACTACGGTAACTACAACGTCAAAATCTTAATTTACGAATAACTCGGCTTCTATGATAGCTAGACTTGAAATTTGGTTTCTGGGCTTCTATTGACATTTTTTAAAATTTCTAGTCTCTAGCTCCACTGGGAGCTGAGATAGAAAAAAATGCGGGAATTCAAATCAAAGATCGGATCTTTGCATTTTTTTAACAGGACCAACATCGAAGATCGGATCTTTTCGCCGTTTTTTAACACCACATTATTTACTCCCGTTGTATCCGACTTAGTTATGCGTGTCTGAAGGAACGGGATTCGAGTTATTCCTGGATGCTAAAATGAGAGGGAGGGGGGAAGGGGGGAGGGAGAACGGGGAGAATGGGAGGGGGGGGGGGGGTCGAAGAGAATGAGGGAATGTGCACATTAAAAGTGTCTCTGCATAAACACCGAGATTGCTGTTGTCGCTTCCACTCGCTGTCCAATTGGAACTACTCTCTCATCCTTGGTGATCAGAGAAACGAGAGAGTTGAGTGATAGAAGGAGGAAGTCAATTTCATTCACTCATCCCCATTTCCATCCCACAATCTCATCGTCGTCTTTGAGATTCGGAACACTTCTCACTCTAATGCAGTCGAGGAATAAACCATCGCCCCTCCCACTTCCACCGGACGTTCTCTACTGTTCACAGATTGCTCAGGAACCCTCTTATTCCGCCCATAAATAGTCTTGTTTTCTTCTACTAAATTCGTGAGGAGGCCTCCAGAGCTGTGACCTGACCCAGATTCTTCTCATATCTCATCAACCAAGTGGCCAAGTGGCCAGGACTGCTGACACTTAGACCACGTGCAATCTTGTTCTTTTCATAGTCGTGTTTTCTCCGTTCTCAGAGACGATTGTGTTTGATAGAATCGTCTGATTGCCCGGATTTCTCTAGTGGATATGCACACACGCTGCTTTTTTGCCGCTTGTGAAACCCGGGGCGGCTCAAATCAGATCTCGTTAGCGCCGCAGCGTGCAAGAGCGCTGCGACGAGAAATGGCGTTATCTTCGAGACCATATTCAACCTCTCCCCTCCCCTCCTCCTCCTTCTTCTTCCAGTCTGCATCATCTCAATGCATTGCTTACACTTTATAGTGCGGCAAAAAGTTCTCCCATCTGAGGAGTGATCTCATCGTTCTCGGAAGTGAATAGAGGGTGGGTCCAGGAATAGAGTGAGGTGTGTCGGCAGTTGACGCGAGTTGGAAACTTGCCAATTACCGCATTTCCTTCTCCGTCTCCTCTTTTTCTTCACGACTTGGCCAGACGAGACGGCTGATTGTCGTCAGATTTATCATTTCTTGCCTCTAATGGGCTCCTCTCCTCTCCTTCCCACGGCCGTCCAAAGTTCCAAGTTCGTGGAAATGTCTTCCCATTATGCGACAAATCCAGTGTTTATCCCTGGTCTGGCCTCCCTCTCCCTCCCTCTCTCTTCTCTTCTCCTTCTCTCTCTTCAGTCAGAGGGAGTGCGTGGTGCCACTGGGGGAGGAGCGGAAGCAACTGCTGGCTATTTCAATTCATCACCAACTCCCTCTCAACATTTTGTGGCGCGCGTTGATTCAACACTGCAGTCTGAGATTCAAAAGTCTCCGTTTTCCCCTCCAAAGGTCGCTTCCAAGTATCATGGACTTCCCCTCTAGAGTCCTCTCCTCCCCTCCCATTACTCTGCTGTTCCCCTCATCTCGAATCCCTTCTCTTCTCATAAATGGCTCCTTTCCTACTGTCAGATCTCTACTGGCCATTCCAATCCCATTACTCTGTCCATCCATTCACTCAACTGTTCTATGTTGTTTGGCCATCATCACTTCTTTCAATCAAAACTGTTTATCCATTTTGCGCGTCGTCGTCTATTTCGTCGATTGTTTTTCGGCTTCATCCTCGAACATTTCGTCGCCAGTTCTCACACATTCCTCACGTAACAGCTCAACGTCCATTGATATCTCAATCTCTCCAAGGAAGGAGAGAGAGAGAGAGAGAGTATTCCTAGAACTGAATCCGCGTGACTGAAGCCATCTCAGAAATCGCTCATCATAGCTAATATCAGCTAATATCACGAAAACAGCCGGGGGTTATCAACGCATGTTGTCCAGTTTCCCTCCTTTCGTAAATGAAATAATTCATGGATGCGCACGTTTCCAATCCCTAGAGACTCAAAACACATGCACAGCACTTCAACACGCACTTCCGGGAGGGACGCGGACTTGCAGTGAATCTGAGGGACATTCATCATTCTCCACTTGTTTGTCTCTTGTTCCACCCTTTGACTTGCAAGTATTGCCAACAGCATCTTTCTCGACGGTTTATATCATTGTTGTTCATCTCCTTCTCTCATTCCTTCATTCCTGGATCAGAAGTTCTGGAGACGTCTCTGCTGATCCCATAATCCACAGACTCTCATAGTCTGTTCTCATTTCTCCAGACGGATTGTCCTCTCTGGTTGATCCCTCTCTTCTTCTCTCATTAATCGATCCTCCACCTTCTCGTATCTCATCCCACCCTCCTCCTCCATTCTCTTTCTCTCCACTGTACTCCCTCTCAATTACATCAGTAACGAGAGAGGGAAGAATAACAGTACTCCCAATCCCAAGTAGCCCAAAAAAGATCATTGGAGCAAACAAGAACAGTCCCGTGAACGGGGGAAGCTGCCCATTTCATATGAGTCCGTGCGATTGTCCTGTTCTATTTGGAGGTAGTCAAGCAGCCCGAGAGGCTCTCTCTCTCAACATCCGTGAGAATATTTCCTCGTAGCCTCTTCTTGATGTTTCCACTCCATCGACCGCAACTTCCTTCAGAACTTTCACGTAAACAGCTCTGCTCCTCTATTTGTCATCGCAAAAAAGTGAATCGTACATGACGTCTAGCCATGAATTCGTTGTCTGTCGTCCACTCCCCGGGGGACAGAAGAGGACAGCCATTCCCCCTAATATTAAGAGCACTCTCGCATATTGTTGCGCCGTATTCATGGGGTAGTTCCTCGGGAGTTCTGTCTCTAGAATGAATCTCTTGAGACTCGAAAATGACTCTCTCACTTTCACGCGACCTCTGCTCTTCTCTTCTCGGAGAGATAGCATAAGCTATGAAGAGAGCGTTTCTTGCTAATCTCCTAAACATCCTGTTGATCTTCGCAACTTCGCGTGTCGAGTTGCTCATTCCATCGTGCATGTGCATGTAATTACTCCCGCAAACACCCTATCAAATATCCTGCTCCCTCCCTCCCAACACGAGCAAGGGAATGTGAGAGATAGATATTAGAGGGCTTCACTTCCTTCAAATTACGCCTCTCATAAGGGTATCATTCCATCCCTCTCTTTCTCTGTTCTCTCTCCCTTCCTCCTTCCACTGCATCTACGACGTTTCCCTAATAATCCCCTTGTTTGTAACTGCCAGCACGCAAGCACACGAGTTCCCACGCTGAACCTCCTTTTAGACTCTCAAATCTACTCCCAATGGACTCGAACCCTTATCAAAGCATCATATATGATATTCAAAGGCATGATATAATAGTTGTTATCATACTTCTCATCGATATCAATGGGACCACATCACTTCCTTCCCCATTCTTCTGCAGCCTTGTTGCCTGTCCTATCCTTCTTTTCTCCCTTCCTTTTCCATCTCTCAGGCTAGCTAATACATGTTTACGACCGTGTGTCTTCCCAGCCATATGAGTGCTGTACCATCCATCCATCCATTCACTCAGTCAGTCAGACCGGAGAGAGGAGATTATTTTTTCATATTCATCTCTCGTTCGGTAATAACCATAAACCAACTGTCACAATACGCCGTTGATATTCTCCTTTTAGCTTCACTCAGAAACTTGACGCTTTGCCATTCCTTGATTATCATATTCATTGACTCTTTCATGAAAACTTGCATCTTCCATTTCCCTGAGCGACCGAATCTCTCACATGACGATATCCGCAGTTATCATTAATGTTCCAAGTTCGGAAGGACTCTTCAAATACTAATGAAAAAGCTGTCAATGGCGTGCGAACTACTTCTAGTCCAAAAACAAAGAGCGAAAAAACAAAAAGGTGAGAGCAACTAAAGCTACGATCTCGCCTTTTTTGTTCGCCGCTATAAATCCTGGCTCTTTTTATTTGTCTTGCTTCTTTACGGGGAAAAAATCTTTCATTTATACCTTCTTCTCAGAATCTGTGTGTTCGGGCTCTTCCTTAAGAAACCGATCTCTGGTATATTGCCTCGGGGCACGGTAGAGGGTGGGTAAGGGTTCAGGAATAGAGCAGCAGCCCTTTAGACGACCCTTCCTCCTCTTCAAACCGCTTGCGTCGACGACGAGATTTGCTCCAGAATCCTCCTCCATCGTGGGAAGATGGGCCTCCGGGTCCGAACTCAACCACCACCATTCACGTCATTCCTCAGCTGATTGTAGTCACTACAAATGAACCGTTTCTTGCCATACTCATGATATCACCCCTTTAATCACTAGGCAACTCTCATCACGAGAGAAAGTTATTCATGGAGCAGTGTATCCATGCTTCTCTCCATCCATTTATGCAGTGACGTCGAGCACAACTTCGTCCTTCTATTATTCGCCTTTCACTCTCAGATGATCTCTGCACCTCATCCCGAATCTCAATCCATTCCTCCCCTTCTTTACTCAATCTGGGCGGAGCTTCTCTCCTCTCACTCCTCCTCCTTCCTCACTGCACTTCGTGTCTTCCTCCGTTCTTCTCTGCACTATTCCTCTTCATCTTGAATAACACGTGTTCAGGTAGACTGACGTGGTTCGATCCCAGCCCGAGTCTGGATCCATTCGTCATAATGGGCAATGGGTCTGGCTCTGACATCTTCGATGACGAGCTTCTTCCTCTGCAGCGTGTGAGGAGCCTTCTCTACAACGACTCAGACCTCTACGAGCCCAGTTTCCTCAGTCAGAAACTGTTCGATGTGAGTCATTCCGAGAACCCCTCTCCTAATTGGGAAGACGCCTTCGTCAATGTATTACGTAGAACGTGGGAGGAAAAGATGCACTCCTCATTTCGCATCATTATCACATCTCTCACTTGCAGACAGAATGAATAATATTTTTCCACATCTAAGGACTTCAAAGAACACGAGATTGTAGAGATCTCACAGAAATCCAATTACAGTTAACGAAAGTGCTGATCCATGTAGAATGGCCAAAACATCTGGTGGAAAACGATTATCTTGCAGTCAGTCTACTATGGATACATGCCCTTCTGCGTCGTTATGGGATTCATCGGGAACAGTCTCGCATGGCTACTCATCAGGTTGAGATTCACAATTCCCAACCATGGTTTGAAAAAAAGATAAGTTCTTCAATGAGAGGGCCCATCGCAAAACACACCAGATTTTTGTATCCGGGAATATCTCTCGCTGCTCCCAGACAATGGTGTAACTAAATTGTCTACAATGGCAATCGTCACAACAAACTGCTCTTTCCTCCTCTCTGACTCATGGCGGAGTAGTACATGAATCCATAACGACTTCTAGATATTCTTGAAGAATGTGGCAAAAGCAGGTGTTCGCCCACGAGATCTATCGCTTCGAAACGTTAACATCTTAGACTGTCTAAGAACCTGAAGACTCCAAATATTTTCAACTCAATACAAAATGGGACACATGATCCTCGAGAGCCAGTCGATCTCATCCTATCTCTTGCAGGTACAATCGGACCCTCAAGCAGATTCCCTCCAATCTCTATCTACTCACTCTGGCTGCCATGTCCTCTCTCTTTCTCGTCTCTCTACTCATCTTCTGGCTTGAGCAGGTCTCGTATCTCTACCCTGTACGTTATCGTGTTTATTGCAACCAAGACAAGGGCACTGTGTCTCCTAGTACCGTATCTCCAAATCTCTGCACGAAAGGGGAGGAAGTTCATCCTCACACACTCCTATTCAAAGTTGTGCACATTGTCAGGGGAATGTCTGGGAATGTCAGATTCTGTAGTAACGACGCAGGCACGATATTGCATGCATATCTATCCATCTCCATATGCTGTTCGTGAATCAGCCAACCGGCAATTTCTTCCATTTGGATTCGGAAATGTCCCATACCAATTTCGTCCACGTGTCTAGACATGTGATCCATAATGGCCTGACGTTCATCCGGAATATCCTCTCAAAGTGCCCTCACCAGCCCCATTTCAGGAGTATTTCGAGTCATACGTCGTCCATCAGAGTCGATGGGGATGCAAGGTGAGCACTTAATTTTTCTGAATCTGACAAGTGAAGAGGCGCGGGATCATTCTCACTGAACTTCTGAGATTTTCACGGAACCATAAATCTCCTTATCCTTTCCAGGCCCTCAACTTTCTCGCGCACTTCTGCGATTTCGCCACCATCTGGTGAGAAAATCTCTTCTCATTATAATAACGAGATTTCGTGACGCTTCTGGTGAGGGAGGAGGCATCGAGATGGAGACATGATGACTAGAGAGGATCACTGCTAATGAAGATAACGAAGAATATCTCATTCAAGAGTGCACTCGTTGCTTAGCCAGAATCAGATCGCAAAAAAACCATGAAATGGTCATTTCAGGTTGATCGTCCTTCTCGTCTCCGAACGATTCATAGTCTTACACAAAAAGAAGCGAGCCCTCACCGCCCAACGGTGAGATACAGACAGAGCAGGTCGAAAAATATACTCTGGCCTATGATTCTGAAAGAATCGGTGCTTCTGGACATGTGTCAATCCCACTCAACCTAGAGATTTCCTTCGTCATTCTACCCTAAAACCACGACGAGGTTGTTTTTCGAAAGTCTGAATGGGTTGGTTTAACAACTACAGAAAGCATTTGTTTTTCCGACGCTCGGAAGCGATCTAGTTAAAGTTCATTGTTATACTTCATCGCTAATTCAAAATATGGAGTTTCGAGCTCTGAAAAGGGGCGACCAGTGAAAGATCATCCACAAGGGTGCAATCCTTCTCACAAAGTCCTTCATGGACTATGCAATCATTCCTTGATTCGCAAACTCAATTGCGATGAGAATGGAAGAGGAAGAAAACACGGAAAGTCGTGAAAACGGAATCTGATTTTAGCCCAAGTATTGTTCATTCTTTCCTCTTTTACTCGGAAATCGTAACCGCAAATGAGAAACGAAAAGTGAGATGGTTGCTGCTTAGAAGAGGGAGAAATAAGAGGAGGAGAAAAGGCAAGGAGACCTAATTGGCAACTGGATACCATCTTTCATGTGACGAAGATCATGTTGTTAGTTAGAGACACTCGAATAGAGAAAACGGTTTGAGGGGTGAGACCTAAAAGAGGTTCTCGGTCGGAGAATCGAAAGGCGTGCTTTTCCCCAGAAAGGTACAAGCTGAATTACTGCTGGCTATTCCGGGACATGTCATTAGCAAACCACTGTAGCGGACATAAGTATGCGAACGAAAGGTTGTGAGAGGGGCAAGAGATCAACCCACATTGTAAGTGGACGCGCAAACAACCCGAGATGTTGCTTCTGCGAGTGATGTCTACTCTGAAGGAAGATCACACTATACTCACAACATCCGCTTTGAAATTGCACAGTCGAAGAAAATAAACTATAATTGCTGTTTGTCATGTCAAGGAGTTTAACATAGAATCTCGCGGAATAGCTCCGATGATTCAAAAAATCATTTCAGAGCCGCTCGTCAGATCAAAATGATGCTGCTCGTCGGCTTCCTCTTCAACTTCTGGATTCTATTTATCGCAGATACAGACAAGAACGGCAAGTCTCGATTGCCTAATGATGATACAATCACTGATTCGAGTACCAAATAATGATGTGATCTTTCAGGAGAATGTGACATCAACGTCGAATGGGAGGGCGTCTACCAGTTCTTTATCACATTCGAGGTAATCACAACCATTTTTCATGATTCCGTATACCATTCGTAACAGTGCGAAATTTTCTGCCCAATATCACAGTATTTCACGATTAGGATCGAACCAGATCTATTCTTCCCATAGCTTTCTTTCCACCCGATTTCTTCAACCATCTCCATCTTGATCTTTGATCTCATCAGACTGTCTTCCTCCTCCTCACTCCCTCCCTCATCATCCTCATCTCCAATTGCTTCGTCGCCTACAAACTACAGACGTTCGTGATATCATCATTAGTCAATCCATTCCAATAAATTCCAGGTTCCTCAAGCGCATTCCCACCTCGCCCTCAGTCTCCTTCCATACGGGATCCGAGTGTCCGGGGGCTCACACCCTCACCCGGATGACCACCCTCACGGGTCTCGGCACGACGAGGTATACTGTAATCAAAGACAGGAGACTATTGTAGTATCGATCCGCCCGTTACCTACCTTCGTAGTGCACGTTGATTCTCAAAACAAGTAACTCATTGACGTCGTCACTCTTCACGGGGGAGGTGCACCCAAATAGCCAGACTGACGATAGCGGAAGGGGCTTCCATTTCCTTTCTGACGCCTCCTCCAATGATCGCCGTCTCTCAATTACTCGCACTTTCTCGTTCTGTCTGAGCGACGAGAGAGTGAGTAAAATGAAGAGACACCCGCCCCCTTTTCAGGAATTCTCGCAACTCCATGTCCTCCCACCACCACTACAGGACCATTCCAGACAATGCGTATGTCGTTCAGCCACGACCGAGATCAAAAAGTGAGTGAGCACGATGGAAGGAAATCCCTTTGGACTAATCAACGGAAACAATAATTTCCAATCCAATCCAATCCACAAAATCTGACTTGAGTTTTTATGTCAAAAGCCGGTCTTCAGAGATCGCAAATTTACCTAACATGCGGACAATACTCTACCTCAACTATTCCTCTCCAGGCAAGGGGCAGCTCAAATTCGCTGATCTCCAATTGACTCGTTCTCTTCTCGTCGTCACTTGGATGTTCCTTGTCCTCAATGTCCCCAACTACGCCTATCGCACTGCCACTCATCTATTCGGAGTCGATCGAGGAGTGAGTCAATGGGGATATAATGGATGATAGAGAAGAGATCATTGACGGAAGATATTGTATCCAATTAGTATCGCATCTTCGCAAGCCAAGACATGCATTTTGAGACATGGCGACTGTCCCAGTCCTTTCGGAGAAAGAACATGAAAGCGGAGAGGGTTTCATCATGTGCCAGCACACTTACTCCCATGTGTTGTTCATTCACCACACAGATTAGACACCAACTTATTGGAGGCTACAATAATATTTATATGGCTACATCTTAACTCGTCTCAACAGAGAGAATAAAAACCAAGACGCATGGCTATTATATTCTTAGCAGAGAAAAAAGGGATTCGAGGGAACTACTACTGTATCAATGACATGACCGTACCATTTCTCTTCAGTTGACGATAATGCGCGAATTCTCCCTTCTCTCACACGTTCTTCTCTACACTCATCACGCCTTTCTCTTCTATTTCTACATCTTCTACTCGCCATCGATGAAGAGACGACTATGGCCAACTGGTAAGACATCAAGATGCTATCTGACCTTACATACGAGGCAAATTCTCCGAAAGTAGGGAGTCAATGGGGGATCAAGTAGTCCATTTCGTGTGAACTGTACGCTAGAATGGGCATTCCGAAAGAACTCTACTATACGATTGCATAGTAATGACGCAACTTCCTTCCAGCGATGCAACTACTCGAATGTTACTGCCTAAAGCCAGAGCCTCTCGCAATATCCACGTCGAACGAAGGATGCTAGTCTACCGTATCCATCTTTCATCCCACCGGGACCCTCCCCTTGCATCTCCTTGATTGTACCAACTGTGATTCCCCACATGTTATCCATTCCGACTGATACCGTACCACTCTTCATTCCAATAATCATCCAATGATTCCTCTCCCATACATCGATTCGAATTTCCCCCCATACATCTCACATTGAAAGCAATTGTGATGCTCTCTCACGTCACTACATTCTAGATATCCCATACCAAACATCAATTTCCGCCCCGGTGAATTCCATTTTCTCGATGATCTTTCACCAATAAAGCACTATTTTAATCTAATGAGAGTCTCCCAGAACGTATACCAACCGTACCTCAAGACTACCATATCCGTCAAAAACTACCGTACCTTCTATTTCATCTTCTTCCTTCTCTTCCTGGGGGCGTTTCCGTTCTCATCGTCGACGACCGGAGCATCCTGGAAACGAATTTTACAGAATTTCCAACGTTTAAAAAAACAAGGAACGTTCTCGCTTCAGAAATACTACGAAGATCTACTAGAGAACTGTCAATTATTTCTTATTGCTTTCCCGTTCGAAAACACTGATAGAGAAAGACAAAAATCAATACCGTAACGAGATCAGCTACTCCCAGATACTGTAGGTACTCCTCGCCCTCTCGCTCCTCATTTCTCTTCACTTCCCTTCTCCTCTTGGGTTCGATCTGCGATTGAGAGATAAACAATCAATAATTGTACAAATGAGTGACCTCGTTTCTGCCCCACTGGTAGTCACCTACACACCACAAGAATACAACAGTATCTATCCGACACACGTTCACTAATAGTCCATCAGTCTTTCTACTGGATTCCACACCCTCTTCCACACGAACTGACCCCTTTCTGCTGCGACAACTGCACGTGACGCGCTCTCACTCCCTCGTAGGTGGCGCGCACGTAGCGCTCGTAATACTCCCCCAAGGCACTGTAGGAGTGCACGCCATGCAGCACCAGCACGTGCAGCAGAGGAGACTGCAAGCAGCAAGCAGTACGGTAATGGACACAGGTGAAATGGTTCGAAACATCCTACAATGTGTACGTAGTCAGACCTACTCATCTATTGATGAATGGATGTGGTTTGATCTACCTTGCCTAATGAATGAATACCGTAACCCTCACACTGTAAGGCTGCGGCAATCGATCGGCCCTGCGTCGTTCGAGGATCGCCAACTGGCGGGAGATGGCCTCCAACTTGGACGAGACTACGGTAGTCAGACTGGATAGAGCGGATGCATCGATATCTGAAGGGATTGGCGTGATAAATGCATGAAATATAGGAATCTCGTCTCGGTTTTCACCTGACAGTGAACGAATCCGAATTCGATGACCAATAAAGTACAATTTGCAGAGTGAATTTACCATGGAATCCGTAGAATCGTGCGAGTGTCTCCACTGAATTGCTCAGAGAATCTTGAATCGAGTCGGTGGTTCCCTTCTTTTTCACTTTAGAATCACTGAAAGTAAGATCAGTGATCAAAGCTCGATCTACGTAGATCCATGGTGTAGATCTAGGCCATGCAGTTCATGAAAGGTATTTTCTGAAGATCGTGCGATAAAATGGGGATGAACAAGCGAAGGTTAAGCTTCTAAAAAGGATAAAGATCTCATATGTATTCAGAAACAAACTTCCATTTCTTACTTACAAAATTGGAAAACGCACTTCTCACTACTTTCATCTTCTTCCTCTCCATACATGCAATCAATTACCTTCCGGAGCTCTAGCGTTTTCCCGACTAGAGGATCCATCTAGCAATTATATTAACTTCTTTATAAATTCCACGATACATTCCGAAGTAATTGTTAAGGTACAGTCGACCACTGCGTGCAAGTGCATTTGTTGTAGAAAAATATTATATTATTTCCATTATGAATACTTCAGGGAAAACATTGAAACTGGTTTTCCTTATCATGTGAAAGTGGGCACAAAATGCAAGCATAAAACATTGTCAACATGTTGAATTAGTAAGGGATCACTCTGATCTCTCTTCTAAACGTCACCTACCGTATACCATTGCACTATAGATCAAAGGGCAAAAGGAAATAATGTTGCACTATATGCCGGAACAAAACCAAAATCGACTAGATTATACAAAAGAAAAAGGTGACTGCCATAACGAATATACAGAAAATGAGTGATAGTCACAATGCGTTTATATCATCAAAGTGAAAAATCCAATTAATTTAGAATCCATCCTCAGTATCGTCGTATATATCGAAGAGGGATTCTGATGCGAATGAATTGAAGAAGTAGTCTTTGTCGGATGGAGGAGGGGAGAGACTCCGTACCAGGATTGAGTCCAGTAGATGGTTGTCTGCTCCTACAAGCAACATATTACCAACAAAATTTATTAATCGACTATCAATAGCTTCAACGTTAGAAATTGGAAGCACTATCAAACATCACTCTCAAGATGTCATCAGGACGGATGAATCAACGGAAACCACTCTGTTTTCGTCGTTGTTCTGATCGTTTTCGACTTCGGACAAGCATCTCTAATGTTCGGAAGAAATTGATAGATCACTTGTCATTACTAAAACATTAATCTACTCACTACGATAAAGTGAGTTCCCTATTCAGAAACTGATCTAGCTATTTACAACAACTTGAATGAAACTGACTTGACATGTGTCCTCCTCCAGTATTCATCAGTCCTTCCTCCATTCCATCTCCCTCCATCTCTCTCCTTCTCTCCATTCCTCCTCCTCCTCCCATCATCTCCTCTTCATCCTCCAGAATCTGCCCCGGATCATCGCCCACACTGTACATCGCCTTTGGCTGCTGCAATGCATCCAGTACAACTAGGGGGAAATTTCACTGAGATTGAATGACAAATCCGACTTGGTTCATCAACGGTGCTCACATTTAAAATGACCCGTCTGAAACGGATCGGAAGACACATTGTTTCAAGAAAACGTATAACAAAATATAATATTGTTTGTTGATTTGTGACCATACCTGATATCGTGAACTAGTCTCCGCCTCCTCATCCATCATCATATGATGTTGATGATGAACCATATGGGGACGATCTATTGTCGATTCCTGCCTGAAATACAAATAACTGATTTTCTAATTAATGAAATACATATACGATTACACGAAAACATTCTCCTAATTTAAAAAAAAATAGTTGTAAAATGAATGATTTTGATTTCAAGAAAGAGTAAGAAGTAAGTTTACAATTGTATAATATTTTTAATAATAAAAAAGCGAATAAGATATGGAACAATACTCACTTCTTCACCACATACACGGTCGCGGGACCGCTCTGCGACTTGAGTGATAGAGTAGTCGTCGGATCGTATTGGAGATAAGTACTCTGATATAATTAATATTATTAAATATAAATTACAGGAATGAATGGGGATTTTTAAACCATAGTTTGTAGAATTACTCTCACCTTAGCGGTAGATGTCTCGAGGCTTGTACCAATCGGCGCTTGAATGACAAAGAGAGTCGAATCCATCCTGAAATCAAGTATTAGATTGTATAATTTGATACATATTATATCATATGACTGATCAGACGCTTTTCAGTCCATTTATTCTCTGTGTGAGAATTTTGTGAGGCAAATATCATTGTACATCGACATTGAATTGTATTCAGTTATAATCAACGCTCACCCCATCGCCTTTAGCAGCTCTTCCTTTCTCACGTAAGCACATTGGCGATTGTCGTAGTGCTCGGAGACATTCTTGATTGACTGCTTAGCCCATTTAATGTGCTGATCTAACTCCTTCTCGGACTGAAAACGCACAAAAAAATATGAAAATATTGAGATTGATAATCAAAATATGCCTGTTCAACATGTTCAACAAGACAAAAATGGGATTGTCTTACTTTCTCCAGATCGCTCATCTCTGCTTTCAGTTTGTAGTGATATTCTTCTTCCTCAGGGCGAGCATCCCCGCCACGACCACGATTCAAATCACCGCCTCTGGAGAGCAAAGAATCATTAGTCGACTGTAAGATTTCATACAAAATTATATTACTGAATCATCCCAAGGGACTAGATCGATAAAAAAATAGAGGGGGCTCTAGGCTCTACTCTGGAGCAGACGATGATGGTGAAGGATAGGATTAAAATTTACGCTTTCTGATCGGTATTCGGCATGTACAAAAATATTGTACTAAAATGCATTTAACGAATCGATACTCACTTCCACTGAATGACATTCTTCGACTTCTTCTCTATCAAACCAACGCCTTCGAGCACGTTTGTGATGTCGTAGATGCGACGCTTCTGCTTGACGTTCAGTGTCTCGGCCGCCTACGAAAATATTATTTAAAATAAAATAGATCTCCCGGAGATTTATTAACACATTTACAAGAAAGAAAGTGATCTACCACCAGTCAGGTGTCTGTATCAACTTAAATAAATCGCAACTTAAAACACTAGCAATGGAACCAAGTGTGGTCTGTATGAATACTCATCACTACGAACCACTAACCGTATTGAGATCGACGATTCCTCCATGAGCTTTTTGGAGCAGATGCAGGAATTTCTTAGTGAGTAGTCCGAGTGACTTGTCCGCTCTCGTCCCCATCTGAGGCTGGTCGAAGTCGTCCTCTTCATCTTCCTCCAGAAAGTCATGTCCTTCCACATCTGAATTAACTCTGTCTTGTTATAACCGAAACTGATCTTATCTAGGGACCTAATTCGCGAAACCCATCCCCGATCTACTCGTTGTTCTAGGTTTACTATGCTCGCTTTAGTGATTTTAGGAAAGATTGTTGCTAGTGCAGATATGATGAAAAGCAAACGGACCTTGCACATTGATGTCCTCTTCTTCCTCGATCTGCCGAATCTCCTCTTCCTCTTCTTCTTCAATTTCTTCGACCACTTCGTGCTGTTCAATCGCCTCCAGTTTCGGAACAACCATGCTATCAGCCTCCTCCAACTCTTCCATAACCACCTCCTCTTCTTCCGCCATGACGAGAACTTCCCTGATGCATAGTGGAGGTGAGAACACAGCGCAACAGATGAAAACAAAAACAACAACGATACAGTAATCAAATATCGACTATTTTAAATTCCCTCCTAACCAAACCGCGCTCTGTTCAAAAATCGGAAAAAAATAGCGCGTATTCAAAATCGGACGCTACTTACCGTAGCCCGGATGAATAGGTTTCAGAGCGAGTGTCTAACTCCCACCACGAGAAGAAATAGCGCGCGTATTCAAAACTTGGCATTTTGCCTGAGCCGGTCTGGATTTCAGACAGAATTTCCGGCGCCGCTTTTACGCCATCTTAGCTCTCTTATTTTAACACACTCTCTCGCTCTCGCCCCACTTTAACACACCACTTTACCCGACCGGATTTACGGCTTCCTCGAACTGCAAACTTTTTATTTAATTGTTTAAGCTGTATTTTCAATAATTGCGCTTTTCTTTTCAGCCAGAAAGTCTCATCGACTTGCTCTGCTCAGATATTATGGGAGCCAAATCGAAGTGAGCCTATTTTCGTCAGATTTTTGGTTGTTTAAGACGAACACTAGTTTCATAATGAAGCATTTCATTGTAAATCATTCAGATACGTCATTGTTCAAATAGCGAGTGTAATCACGGGTGCAACTCGAGTGTGGCTCCGAGAGCGCGCAGCTGACAAGACTTCTCGCATCTTGTTCGATCCAGCTCGTGAGTTATCAACGTTTCATCATAAGCTCAAACTCAGAAAATATGCTACTCAACTAAATTCTAAACGTCGATCTCTTGGTAGCGGTTAGTTTGATATAAAACGCATTTGGCTCTACTTTTAAGTAGCTAGAGGTCTCATTGTGCACTCTTTTTCTCCGAATCGACAAGTACCGACATTGATTCTCTATTATCTTCGCACTATGACGTTATGATTAAGTGCTTAATTTAAATTGCAGTGGGTCGCGAATGTCTTTTCGAGGAAGTGAAGCGAATCAAAGGCAAGACTGATCTGAGCAAGAACGTCAAGAAGATGTACGGTATTGAGAACTGATCTACCCAGCATAGAAATAGTTTAGCTATTTGTTCACTTCCGTTGTTATAGCTTTGTACAGTTCGTGTGATCTCATGATAAAGATTTTTCTATACGTATTAGTGATTTCTATTCAATAGCGGTTCTCGACTGCTCTAATATCTCAGTCTGTCTCTGGGGTGTTATCAACTCCAATTAATAGATGGTCGACGTCGACCCCACGTATCTCGCGGTGCTTGTTGCATTGCTCGTCGTCCTCATTTCCTGCATCTTCGTCTTCAAGAAGGTACGGTAGATCACTGAATACTGTATGTATCCAATCAATCGATTTCAGTTCTTCGGTGCCAAGGCCGATACCGTACTCCTCATCGGTCTCTCCGACTCTGGCAAGACACAGATGTTCTCCAAGCTCATCAACAACAGTTCGTTTATAGCTAAATGGCTAAATATTAGCGTTTTGTCAGTATCCTGGACGAATCCATGGTTCGCGAATAAATACGTTTCAATTATTCATCAAAAGGAATTGAGATCCAATGCAATGGTGGATTGTGTTGCAATAAAAGCAGTACACTATTATGCAGGATCCCTATACCGAAAGGGAAAACACCATTAAATGTTTCAAAATCCAGAGTCTACCGTAATCACGTACACTTCACTCTCGGAGAACATCTACGATGGACTTCTCACTCCCTCCAATGAAACACTCAGGTATTATTGGTAGTTTCGAATAAACAAGGTATACGGTACTTTGCTCTGCTCTCTACAGGAATCCAAACAATTCTAATTCAGACTGATCGACTTCCCTGGTGCAGAGCGCATGCGCAAGCAACTCTCTGAGAAGTGGCTGAGCAAGGAGAGGGGAAGTCTCAAGAAGGTACGCAACTGCTATATCTCTCGCAAAATGTATCGTTTACTTTAATTTTCTAATGACAATGAAACCAATGTATTTCCCATTCATCCACTCTATATCTATCATCTAAAGATTGAATATACACTGATAGAAATGCACTGTGTGATAACGAAAAATGACTAGAGACTTGAGCAACACGTGAGCACAAAATCACCTTTCTAAAACTTCAATCGTGGGCGTTGACTACTCGTGCTGAGTTAGTTGCCTAATCGGTACAACCTTATATTCCTCAACAATCAATTACCTCCGAATCATGATTTCTCACTGCAGATCGTGGCCGTCATCGATTCCTCCTCCATCAACAAACGGGCGCGGGATGTGGCCGAGCTTCTCTACGATACCCTCCTAGAGAGCAACAAGAAGGTATGTTCCTTTGTCAGGATGACACCAGGGATATCTAGAACAACACTTAGCAAGATCATTACTTGAGCTATATCACGATAATAGTTTCTACTGAGTGACGATGAGATCGTCATGGAAATCGTAGAGTTGTCATAATTCGCATGTGGGATGTATCAGTAATCCTTCTAATGCATATTTTAAAAAAAAGATTCAGTCACAAAATGCAATAGTATCACCTTCCAGGTGCCGATGCTGGTCGCGTGCAACAAGCAGGACGTCGGACTCGCCAAGGCACCCCATGTAAGTGGTTACTGTAGATAGAATAGTCGCAAGAAGATTATTATTTGTTTCCCTCTTTCCAAATGTGCTCATCCATTTTCTTTAAACTTCTATGGTAGTTAGAGCATGATGCCAATGACTTTCTCCGACTTATATTCTTAATCCCATTATATTCTCAAATCAATATCTCCTGACTACCGTAACCCATCCGTTCTCTCTCCAGGTGATCTCGACTCTTCTGGAGAAGGAGTTTTCACTGATCAATCAGTCTCGTGCTGCCTCTCTCCAATCGACGGATGGTTCCAACTCTCGTGCCCTCACTCTCACCAATCCCAATGTCTCCTTCGAATGGAACAAACTACCCATGTGAGTCATTCATTCAATCATTCATTATGCCTTGAAATCGTCAAGGGGGGCTTTTACTAGAGGTGAATGTGCGGTCGAATAGTTGATACTCATCGATATGGTCGAATTGTTTATGGCGAGTTTGAGTTCCAGTGAAATATCGTGTACAGTAGCTATCCCCATTTAGCTGCGAACTTTCATTGGCTTGATCGACGAGATTTGGTGGAGAATAAAGAGAGCAACTAGCAAGCAACTATACGATCCGGCATCATGAAAAAAATGAGCGCGTGAGATCTCAACGCGAAATTGATATGCAAATAAAAGCTGTTCCATCCAATCCAGCCCAGGAAATGACGGAGGAAACTTCATTCATTTCATAGTAGGAGCTAAAAGCGGTCATATACTAAACCTGGTCAAGGTTATGCACATTTTGTTGCCGGTTTTTCCACCCCCGCTCTGTCTGGTTTAGAAAAATACTACATTATTAAAATGGCCTTCTAGTGTTAGATTGTTAGTATGTCGAATGACCCTCGCTCACTACTTGTAGCTCTAGTTAATATATGAGAATAGATACGAAGTGCACATTTGATGTCTAGTTTGTAGGATACTATTTGTAAAGCGAAAACACGGTTTTGTATCTGTACTAATTCGAGAAAGATCTAATAGGGGATACACACTGTATCATAGACATGAGTAGACCGTGCCTTATTTTGTTAATTCTCAATATTTATTGTCGAGACAGCACCGTATTTGTACAGAATAAAATAAACTAGAGGAACTTGTCTATGAGAAAACCCAAATCGATAACTCGTTTTTATTTTCAGTAAGGTGGACTTTGTGAAGTGCTGCGCCCTGGAGACTGATGCTGATGATGAGGAGAAGAATCTGATCGGAGTGAGGGATGCCATCGGAATATAAGGTGATCTACCCCCCCCCCCCCCTCCCCCCCTCCAATCATCCACCCCCTTCCCCATCCGCATCTAAATAACATGTAAGATGATCCACCAGTGATTCCTTCCCTCGTCATCCCCACTCGAACAGTCTTCCCCCTTCCCCCTCTAGTAGCTAGGAGAGAAGTCGTTAACCAAAGAGGAACGACAGATTCCGAGTCCTAGTCCCTAAAATCCCCCCATCTTCCATTTATTCAGGCAGTCTTATTGTTCGTTTGATGTGATGGCATCACTACCCGTTCCCCTTCTTCCTCCCCCTTCTTTTAGCCCCGCCATTTCTCCCTATTACCCAATGCATATTTTTTCCTTGTCTTGGTGCACCCCTGAAAGCACATCGTTCTTGCATAGATCGTATCGTGTGAGTTGTCCCTGTTCGTGTTAAACAGACGATAGTTGTGTATAGTATTTATTCGCTTCAATTGGTCATTTAATATATCTATTTCTTCATTCACTCTTGTTTTATGCACAATTTTCTTTCTTCGTATCATAAACAAGTTGTTGCAGCAGTACAAACAGAGGCGTGAATGGGAATAGGGAAGAAGTCGTAGATATAGGGGGTACTTTGTCAGATTAACCACCTCTCCGATTGCGTCAAAAGAGGTCTCTTTCCCTCCTCCATCCTCACCCTTCCCCTCTATTCAATCCCCTTCCTTCCTTTCTTCTCTCTCTCCCCTTCACTCCCCCATTCCTCATTCTGATTCCACTAATGAAGATGCGTGATCCTCTCTCGAGATGTGCTACGAAGCGCCTGATTTAGGATCCCCCAATCATCCTAATTCGACCTGACAATGAGGGGCAGGGACTACAGTAACCCCTCCCCCTCCTCCTCTTTCTTTCTTGCGGAATAGGAAGTGATCACACGAGAAAATCCTGCTTGCTGCATTCCCAATTAGCAAAAGCGAATAAAAAATGCGACAAACATGCTATTTCTAATGAGCGATTTTTCATCGTCGTTCTCACTTTTCCATGCGCTCACTAACTCAATCCACTTCGAAGCGTAAGCCTCTCTCTTCTGGTAGTTCTCTCAGTCCTGCATGTTGACCTGACATACTGTTGATAGTGCTAGCGTCTACAGTCATTCCGAGTCATGAGATACAAGAGCGGGGGGGGGGGGGGGGGAGAACAAAGAATGCATGGCAGAAAAAGCAGGGGAGAAAAATCTATGATGGCTCTGTCAACGGGGCCATCTTGACACGCTACCTTTCAAGAAAGAAAGACAGCACGGCGGTAATATTCTCCCTCCCACCACTAGGTCGAGAATCACGCATCATCGCTCGATAGCTTCATACCATCAGTCCCCTTCTAGACTCTATCACTTCGTTCAGCATTTCCCTGCATCTCAATTCAGTAGCAACACGTTTCCCATCCACTAAACATCTCCTGGTTACGGCTCGCTTATAAATCCTCTCGCTACTACCCATTCCCCTTGGCACTTCATCGTTACATCAACAAGGGAGAAAGGGGGCCTTCGAGTCCACTAAATATCCCTAGATACGACTCAATCGTAGCATCAGCCAGATCTCCTTCGAGTCCTGCTCCGATTGATGGTGGTTTATGGTCCTCCTGACGGTGTTACAATATATCCTTGTAGATGAGGACTGTCTTCTTCACTCAGAGAACCCCTTCCCTCGCCCCAAACAAAGGCGTCTCTCTCTCCAAGTCTATTGTTCATCAGTGAGACACGTCGTGAAATACGACAGTGTCCCATCACCCTTCCCTCACGCGTGTCCCTCTCCCCCTTCCTTCCTCCTACGCGCTCAGTGCACAGTGACCTACCACGTCACTGATAGACAATTACATTTCCACACTTCGTTCTATTCTTCGACTGTGCCAGGGGGGAGTGATCAACACCGGAGATTACCATCTTTACACCGGAGATTTGATGGAAATTCTCGGCCGACTCTAGAACTCCTTAATTTCGAACGCCAGTCAACAAACAACTGCACTGTTGGTGCGAGAATGAATAATTCATCGGGGGTGCATCCTTTTAGAACTGGTCATTTTAGAACTCAACAGAATGAGAAAAAATAATGTGTTCTAAATCGACTCATCACATGAAACCAAAAAAATGAGTTCTAAAATGATACACCCCCTAATTCATCTTCTCCGATTTTTGTTGTTCCTTCTCTAGCAATCATCCCCTTGCTTCTCTCACTCCTTATACGTACAGAAGGGGGCGTCGTATTCCATGACGTTTGCCGCTAATCAAATTAATGTCTATCACCCCTTGTATCTGGGGAGGGATAGGATCGGGGGATAGGCTCCGCCCCCTCCTTTCTGGCATGACTCCCGTGCTCATAAGGGGAGGGACTCTGCACTCTCAGCCCCATTCCTCCTCCCATGACTCCTTCCTTCTGATCCTTTCACTATAAACTCATCCTTCCATCTGACATGCTCTTCTTCCCTCTGGCAACATCTCTTAGTCCCTTCCCTCTGACACACTTCACTGCCTACGCACACCAGGAACTACTGTAGTATTTCCTGTTTATCGTTCACTCACCCCATAGCTCAGGCTAAGGGGCGGGAAATTGAATGAAACTATAAGGGGGATAATGTGATACACTTGTTGATAGGGAACTCAGCCATAATAGTCGACGTTCGTTCGCCTCATTCCATCAAGCACCCCCCCCCCCCCCCCACCTCCCATCTAGCCTCTATCACTTCGTACAGTCTCAACGTCATTCCCACTCCACATCTCCCCTCGTAGGGAAGGGGAGATCCCCTAAACATCTCCTCTCCTGGATACGGCTCGCATACAAATCATCTCTCGCTACGAGCCGTGTTCCCCTTTGGCACATTGACGGGCCTGTCCCTTCCTCCTGGCAAACATTCCTGGACTTTAGACTATAGATAAGCGCATAGTGGCTGCAAAATCTTCGCGAAACTTGATCCAAAAGGCGTTTGCCTTCACCAAATCGGTCCTATTTACTCATTGGAGTCTCTCATTTCTCCTCACTTCGCACCACCTCCACTCCCCTTCTCTCAGCCAATTCCCCCTCTTTCGGGGCACGTTTTAGTGCGACTACGATCCCATTCCATCATCATGCGCCTTGTTTTTCGCAACACCTTCGCCTCCTTCTTCTCTCACGATCAAACGACGCCTTCGCCCCCATCGTCATCTGACATCTTGATTGGGGGCATCTGATACTAGCTGTGTGTTGTTTCGGACATTCGCTTTCTCCACTCTCTCTATCAGAGCAGAATGGAGATAACTAATACCCGAAATGACATCACTATTCTGAACAGATATCTGGGCACTGATGTCAAAGACGTCACCCTCCCCCCCCCCAATCTCCGAAAACCGAAATTCACATAGATGCTTGGTTATTGTTGTGATTCCATTTGACTCCCACGACCTTTTTTCTCTCCTTTTTGCTCCGCATTACTCCCATTTCTTCCTTGTCTCGACCATATTAACATCGCCCTTCAAGTGATTCACGAGTTTGCCACCTACCGTATCCTTCCAAATAAAACTAGTTCCCGATTCACAGGTAATCAACAGTACTACAGTATGCCGTCTCTTCACACGATCGTCGCCCTTTTTCTCATTGCATGCGCGCTGTCATTCTCCATCGTATGTGGAGAATATCGATCAGAATGGATTACCGTACCTTCCGAGTACAGTACAATCTCAATTCTGAGAAAGTACAGTAAGAGTAGATTCCAGGAATAGTTTCGTATCCCCAAATGATTTCATTTATGACCTACTCGTTTCACAGAATACAAATGTGCTCGATGCTGTTGACTGTTTTCGATCTCCGAGACAGTAGAACTCGAGCGATTTCCCAACATCTTTCCATATCTAGTCACGTGTCTACGACACACCTTCATACATTTGCAACGAGTGCACAATGCCCTCTCAAACCATCAATCTACCTGCAACAATCAATCAAATCGCAACTCTTTTAAGATAGCGCCAGAGATTGCACCTAAGATAACATAAGAGCGCGTCAATACAAACAAATCGATAATCTCCATCTACCGTATCTCAGGCGTCCGCCCGACTACAGTACGAGAACCTCCGTCCGTATGGAGCGGGTGACGATTCACTCGTCTACATCGGGTAAGATAGGTTACGGTAGTCCCCGTCAATCCATCGATCGATATCTGAGTACCGTATCCCTCAGGGAGGCACCGATGAAGCGATCTCGCTGTGTCATCAACGCCGGTCTCTCTCAGGGTTGCGATCTCTCCGACATGCTCTACGCCAACAGACAGGTTCGAGAACAAGTTCGCGGCAGCACGTAAACAATCGCGCACGCATTTCAGGCCAGCAAGTTCTCCAGCTTCGCCGGACCCGGCCGAAGATGAGCAATCGTTCGATCGTCATAGTCTACCGTAATTCAATTACCGTAATCGACCGTCCATCGCACTCTGGTTGTTATCGAGTTCTGTCTCTCTGTCTCCCCATTCTCATTCTCAACTCTTGATTATGTGTGTATTGTTCCATCTAGTCGGCCCCCCGTATCTCTTCCCTCTCCGTCCATCCACCGTTTCCCGGTTCAGAGTAAAGATCAAAGATCAGTGTTATTCGATTGAGAGTCATCTACAGCCATACGCCCTGGATGTTTCTTTTCAAACCATCTAAACAAAGAACAGAACAGCGTTCTCCGCCTAGCTAACTCTGGTCCATAACCGAGAAAGAGAATAATAAAGACTGTTTACAGACGCGAAAGGCGTGTTTTGTTACGAATAATACCGTATTCAGGGATGATGAAAAGAAGGGGGAAATTACTAACCATGGGATGGATTTAGAATAGATGAGATGATGGACGTTGCCATATGAGAAATTCCAATTTCCGCAACGCTTCCTTCTGACGAAAGATGTTATCACCGTGATTGATAGCTGACTCTATTCACGAGTAAAAATATAGAAAGAACGGAAGCAGTGGATGATCGCTCTCATGGTGAGATCTAAGTGTGCAACTCAACTCAGAGATTTACAAGTGGAAGACTTTGTCAACGATGTAATACGGAAATGAACAACAGAAACGACTTCTGAACTAACAATGCATGAATATGTTCAGAGAGAACAGTGTCGGTTTACGATGACCGATCAACGAAGTAAGAAACGATTATTAAGGCCATGAACTGGGAACAACAATTTGTATAATTTTAGCATTTTATATGTACTATGTATTAACTGAATCTCGGGATAAAATAGGGTGGGTCTAACATCACGTTTGAGACAAGAGGAGGGGGGGGGTGGAGGGAATGGAAAGAGGGAGACGGGGAGAAAGGGGAAACGATTCTTCTAGAGCATGTCGATTTCCTCGAGTGCCTCTGCATTCGCGATCAGCGCTCCACGCTCACCCTGATTCGACAGCATCTGCAAGAACCATCCATTCATTCAGATACAGTATTCGATTGAGTACACCCCCTCCCGATGGTGAACAGTGATCGTCCCAATCTACCAGTCCCTATTGCACATTCTTCCCCCTCACCTTATTGGCCGTGAGTACGAGTGCTTTGCACATCGACTTGATCACTTCCACCTCCAAACTCTCGCCATTGGCGTTCAACTGACGGATCAGCGAAGTCATGCTCAAAGGAACAAGTTACCCTTATTCCCCTCCCCATCATCCATCAACTCCTTTCGTTTGTATTTCCAGTAAATTGGAATTCGATAGTGGTTAGAATGTTGGTAGAGCGAGCTACTGTAATTGTACTATCGATCCATCAACCGTACCTCTCGACGTTAATAATGGCCTTGGGTGCGACAGGGGCGACTATGACGAACTCGTCGGGAATCTCGCTCTTCACCTCACGCACAAAATCTGCAACTTGAATGGGAATCAGTGAGGCTATCGAGGCAAATGACAACGGATTTACTAGAGACTGGTCAGAATCCCACTACACATACTCCCTTTTCAGTCAGAGAGAAGGAGAGAGTAGGTGAGAAGGAGAGAGAGAGAGAGGAGAGCTTGAGATGAATATACCTCCGGCAGCGTGTCTATCCACAGTGGTTCTCTCGCTGGTGAATGAATCATCGAGAGAAGTGTCCAACTCGCCCTCTTCCTTCTGAGAGAACACAATAGTCTGCAATCAATTATTTTCCTCTACCGTAATCTATCCTAGTCCGTACCTCTCCCTTGTGCACTCCCACCTTCTCCTCCGATTCACAGCGAAGAGTCGGCGTGAGATCTGCCTCGTTGGGAGTATCCTCAACACAATCTCAATCACTCAACCATTCCCATTCTCAATCAACTCACTGCTCTCTCATACGCTTCTTCCACAGATTTCTTTTCCACTTTCTCCTCTCTCTTCTTCTTCTCCATCTGATATCCATCCATATTGCGCTTCACAGCGAATTCTATCGCGTGCTGAAAAAAAATATGATTGACCGTATCTCTGGGTAGCTGGATGGGGGGTGTATCATCTTAGAATTCATATTTTCGCTCTCAAAATTGACTTAATGGGCATGGTGTCTGACTGGCATGCCGACGCAGGCAGGTTCGACTCCCGCCCGCAGGTGATGTTTTGCAGGATGCTCTCAATGATTTTTTTTAAAATTAAAAATATTTTCTTTGCTAGTTCTAAAATAAGACAACCCCTCCAGCCTCCTCCCTGGTGACTCACCTCGATATTGGGATTGATCATGTCGCTGCAGGCAACCATGGTGCTATTTCCGATCAACCGAGGGAGAGTCTCTCCCATCCATACATATTCCTTCCCGAATGTCATTGCCACGTCCACCACCAGTTCACCCGTCGCCTGCAATGACACAACGGGGAACTCTTATTCTCCCTCTTCTCCCACCATCATCCCAATACCATTTGCTACTCAAGCAAAGATTGGTACATCATAGCTAGTCTATACTTATTCAGTGATTCGTGCCTTGGATACTCCCTCCCCTCACCTCATCCTTTCCATGGAACACGACTGGCAGTGGCTTCTTGATGTCATCGTCCTCATCCTCACTCTTCGCCACCAGCTTCACTGCCCTGTGTCCTCTCGCCGTCAGATCCTGAACAAAAACAAGTCAATCAATAATATCCAAAGAAGTTCCACAATTCTACCGTAACCCATTCACTCACAGCGACTTTATTGATTCTAGCGACGAAAGTGGTGGCTCGGATGGCGGTCACATTGAACTTCTCAAACAGCGGGTGCAGATAACTGCCCTCCACCTGAAATCAGTTATCGATTGATTATGTCTATAGTATACAGTAGGTCACTGACAGTGATGAGTGCGTTGAAGTCGAGACAGGCACACTCGTACGCTTTCTTTCCCTCGATCGTCTCCGTCTCAAAAAGATGATATCAAAATAGGATTACAAAGCTGAAGGGACAAGCATAGGCCAAAAAGCGTGTCCAAATGGGCACAACGTATACAGATTTTTTTGAGAAGATTTTGAAAAAATAGGAAAACGTATACACTGGTCCGCCGTCAGGCGGGTCGCAAAGACTCAAAGGTCTACACGACGCTGAAAATTTTTTTAGGAAGCTATTTTCACATAAGGGGGGACCCTTTTGTGAAAAAAACGTATACATATTTTTTCCCTGGCCCGGGCATGCCTTTTTGACCTATGAGGACAAGATCACAGATGAAAAGGTACCGTCAGGTGCAAAACCTACCATGTCAAAAAGCTATTTACGCGGATATTTTAATTGTTTTCTCGTGTAAATTAGACTAGTGGCAACCGAATGATATTATTGAAATCACGGATTTAAGGGTTCATAATCTGGTGTTCGCAGGTACAAGGTAAGTTTTTAAGTGGGTACCATAACAAAATTTGACAGCATGGTAGGTCGAAGGTTTTCTTGAATCCATATTGCTATGTATGGTTTTCCTTTTCACAAATTTGATTCGTCTGAAATCCTCGAACATCTCTCAATCATTTATCAATGGATATGATTAGGCATGTCTGCGCACACAAGGTAGATTGCTTTTTGGACCCTTTTCATCTGTGGACAAGATAAGAACAAAAAAGTCATAATTAATATTTTTAAAATATAACTAATATCTGAATAATCACCAATACACGAAACAGCGACTATAGGTGGAGTGCTCACCTTTCTCAACACGACGACTCTCACGATACACTCTCCATTGATGGCCACTGCGAATTGGCCCAGTCTCACTCCATCCCCAATTGGCTCCACGTCCACGTACGATCTTCTCAAAAAGGAACACATTCACAGAATATAAGATTGAACAATGATCTGGATCTCTCCATTACACATACTATGTTGCGGTGTCTGATCAGCATGCGAGATAGTGTGCGAAATTGAGAAAGTCAGTCCAAGATCCATTCCCATCTCCTACCTCAGATCGTGCATAATCGTCTTGAGATTATCATGCATATTGGCCTCGACCATTGCGAGAACGATGAGATTGGGGTTGAATGAGGTGATGATAGCCGCCTGAAGAGGGATAAGTCCAAGTCTATTCCAATCAATCCCTTCTTGATATCGTGTTCTTATCGTGCATATCGTGATCTAAGGTAGGAGATATCGTGCACTCACCCGAATGGTCTCTCCGGGACGCACGGAATCGAGGGCGATCGACGACTTCTTGCACAGACTGCGGAGATTCGGATGAGAGTGGAAGGTGTACTGAAGAAAGAGAAGAGTCGGTCACACAGCATTCTTCTCAATCGTGATCTACTCTCCAGTTCAAACATCTCTCTAGCATCATCCATCATTCAATTAGCATATCATTTGCCAATCAGGGTCCTCTTCCTACCCTTCCCTCCCTCTTCCACTCACGGGATCCTCCATCTCTTCTTTCTTCTCCATTGTCTCCTCCGACGAATGGAATGACTCACTGTCCACAGACGAGAGACGCTTGCGCATCTGAAATATGGAGTCCCGTTGTCATTGATCCATACCAAATCCATCCCCATCACTCCCTCACCGGGTCTTCATCCTCAGCGCTGCTCGAGATGGTGCTAGAGGCAGAGCTGTACTTTGACTGCTGCAAGGACATACATCACCATCCACTCCCCTATCTCTCCACTTCACACTCTCTCTCTGTTGTTGATCATACATAGCGAGATAGTCCTTCTCACTCCATTCCCTTCTTCTCCTCACCTGGGTTCCATCCTCCGTCTTATCAGACACGACGCTCTCCGCTCTCTCCACTGCACGAGTAGGCACTGTGTCGAACGTGGGCACCTCAAATCAACCAATCATCATGGATTATGCTAAATTCATAGTCATTCATTCATCATTTTGGTGCTTTCCGACTCCTCAGAATAAAGAATAAGTAGTGATCAATTCATTCATAGTAGTTGTCCCTCTCACCTTCTTGGGGTCGTGCGATCCGTTCGAGAGGGCGCTGTCGGGTCTCTCGAGCTCGCGTGACTTCGTCCCGAACGATGGCATTCCTTCCAGGGGCTGAATAATCAGAGATTATATCTCTCCTAGTACATCTATGTTACTTTATCATCCATACTATATAATAAAGCGCAAACGTCTGTGTGAGTGTTGGTTGGTTTGTCCGGATTGCGAAATCGGAAACATGTAAACACCGCCTCCCCTCCCTTTCCCTCTCTCTTTGCGATTGCGAAATATGGCACGTCGTGAAGCGGTGAGCCCCGCCAGTGGTATCCCTTGACGTAGTCGGGGGGATACCGCTGGTCTCAAATGATGAAATCGGAGTGCAGAAGGAAGGACCAGATCATGCTCTGCTCACCTTGGGCGAGGGGGCAGAGAAGGAGGGAGTGGGTGCAGCTCTCTCCACTGGCTTCTCCACAGCACGAGAGGGGGCGCCGAACGTGGGAATGGGGCGGGACTGAAAAATGCAAATGGGATTGAGATGGGATGGAACCAGATTGTCACGTCGACAGTGCCCATATCTCCATCTCTCATCCTCCCTCACCTCAGTTCTGAGGGGCTCCGATGGCATCTCCTCCTTCTTCTCTTCTCTCTTCTCCACATTGCCAAACGTCGGCACGGCCAAACGATTCACCGTTCCAAAGGTGGGAATCTCGCGAGTCTCAACACATATCAATTAGGCACCAGGTTCCATTACACAAGTTAGCTATCGATTGTACACTTCTTCACTCCCTAATCAGAAACAGCAAAGCGATCAGAAAACCGAGACCCCGCCCATAAATGGATCTTCTGGTCTCACCTTGGCGAAGCTGGGAACGCTCATCGAGCCGAATGTCGGCTTGGGGTCGATGGCAGGAGGAGCAGCAGCTGCAGTGGAGGGAGAGGGGCGACCGAAGGTGGGAGGAGAGGGACGGGAGAATGCCTCAACATTCCACCATTAGGCACAACAAAACTCGTCAATGGACAATATCTCTAGGATCTGAACTCACTCCGGCCCTGGAGGGTTCGGGTGCGGGAGTGGTCTTCTTCTCAGCCACCATCTCTCCCAATTGCTGTCCATCGTACATGAGCAGCTTCGGGTCCACGTCTCTGTGCAGCAGATGGATGTGGTCGTCGTCTGAAGGAACAGTAGGGATAATATATCCCGCCAATTTATACACCCAATCATCTCATTAAATGGACCAAGAATATCACTCTTTACACAATAACTGGTGAGAACATCAACTAATTCACTAGTGTCTTATCCCGGAAAGCTACAAGAGTAATTGAGTGATTCAGAGGAAGTGGCCAGAGGTTCAGAGGATAGGAATGAATGTGTCCGGGACTCAGCAATAGTAACATGAGACGCACTCTCGTCGATATCGAAGAAGTCTGGGTTGTTGGCGATGATGTCCTCGATGGGCGTATTGTCGATCTCCTTCATGTACACGATCTCACCGCCTCGCTGAAAGGGAGAACAGTGATCAGGATCATGAAATGGCCATAATGAAGGGAGGGATGAGACAACGGACAAGTCTTCCAATGAACTGGATGGTCGCTCCCAGCACCTCTTCTGCCTTCGCCTCCTCTTCCTTCTTCTCATCGCTGCTTCCAATCACTTCCACCATCTTCTGCAATGAAATTGAGTCAATGGAATTCAATGGATAAACTCTTCTCTAGTATCCAAGCTAGGGACGTCATTCCCCATTTCGGGTGTACACAATATAAAGCCAAATCCGACACGATAGCCATTTTCTAGTCCGTCTCGTACCTTAGGGGCTCCTCCGAAAGCCGATTGGAAGGGGGAGGATGCGGAAGTCGTTCCAAAGGTGGGAATAGTGCGGGGAGGCGGAGTCGGGGCGGGATTATAAGGGACTGACTGAAACAGCCAACCATCAATAAATTGTCCTGAACGACACCACACAAGAACAAGTCATTTCTTGAGAAAGCATTTCCATTGTTCTTCTCAAACCGGTACCTGAGAGGAAGTGCCGAATGAGGGTATGGCTCCATTGGCTGTCATTACTCCGATTGGCTTCCGGGCGAACACCGGCACAGGCTGCAATTAACGCCATTACTATCACCAAACATTGCTTATTTATTCCGTCTGAAACACCCATCTCCCCCCCCCCCCCCCCCCACGAACACTCGAATCAACGCTCCTCTATCTCTAGAGAAGAAGATTTGGTTCGGTTTTAAACATTCTCGTCTTTCTGAAAGGGTGCAGAATGAGAAGCCACATTCGTGTTACAGCCCGACTCGTACCTTACGAGAGCTAAATTCCGAGGGGAAGGCGGACGGAGTGGTAGTGGAAGAGGAGACAGTGCTGGATGGGACTTGGATGGGTAGACACTTCTTCTCTCGTCTCTCTGATCTTTCCTTCTTGACGGGAGGAGGCCAGACTGCGGGAGTATCGTAGTACACCTCTCCCTTGTACTCCACCGGATGATCTTTGTTGGGAGGAGGAAGAGAGGGAGGAGGGGGAGTGGGAGGGTGGGACAGACCATGCGGGTACATCATCTGAGGAGTCACCCAGAGGCCGGGAGGAGGACCGGTCATCATCATCACCATGTGCGGATGGGGCAGACCGGGAGGGGGCATGAAGGGCATGGGAGAAGCCACCCATACACCATGGGGAAGGAAAGCAGGGGGAGGGAGGCGGGCCACAAACCGTGCGGGGCACCACTATCCCCGGAGGCACGGATACCTGCACCAGTCCGGAGGGTAGAGGGGTGGAGAATAGTCGTACACTTCCTTCTCAATGATGACGACATCCTCTTCTTCGTCCACGGTGACATCGTCCACTTGCTCCTTGGAAGGACCGGGAC